>JACEVL010000228.1:620000-650000 GCA_020284085.1 Aporrectodea caliginosa | reverse complement strand
CTTCCTTACTTTTCAAAAATATTTGAGAAAATAATGTATAATAGACTATATGACTTTGTAACGAAAACTGACATCCTTTTTCCCTCGCAGCATGGCTTTCAGTCAGGTCACTCCCCATATATGTCCTTGTTATCTATGCAAGATAGAATCTCGAATGCTATAGAAAATAATGAATATTCCCTAGGCATATTTTTCGATCTGGCAAAAGCCTTCGACACTGTAAATCATAAAATCCTATTGCATAAATTAGAAAATTATGGTATACGTGGTATGCAGCTCAGTTGGTTTGCCAGCTATTTGGATAGACGCCAACAATGTGTCGAAAATAACGGCAAACGCTCCACTTTAAAAAATATTCTATATGGAGTTCCTCAAGGTTCTAATCTAGGGCCCCTGTTGTTTCTCCTCTATATTAATGACCTCCCGAACGTTTCAAATCGTCTGTTCTTCATCTTGTTTGCCGATGATACGAACGTTTTTTATTCCCACACTTGCATAAACACCCTGTTTCAAATCGTAAACGTGGAACTTGCACTCGTTGCCGAATGGTTTAGAGCCAATAGATTGTCGTTAAACTTGGAGAAAACTAATTATATCTTGTTTAAATCGCATAGGAAAAAATCCCACTGGGTCAATTTGAGTTAAAAATTAATAATAATTCTCTTACAGCTGTTGACTCTACTAAATTCTTAGGTGTCTACGTTGATTGTCATTTGACATGGAAAGAACACATAGCCTACATTGCATCAAAAATAGCGAAAAATATTGGAGTGATAGCACGGACTGCATACATTTTGCCCTCTAATATTAGAATTAAACTGTACTATTCGTTAGTATATCCATACATCTCTTATTGTAATATAGTATGGGCTTCCACATATGCTACTAGATTACACAGATTAAATGTTTTGCAAAAGAGAGCTGTCCGTCTGGTTGCAGGGGTTCCATATGGCTCTCACACTGCTCACATCTTCACAACCCTTAAAATTTTAAAAATTGACCAAATTGGCATTTTTCAAATTGGGGAATTTATGTATCGTTTTGACCGAAACCTTCTGCCTTCTATTTACAAACATTACTTTCAACTCTTATCTCAGATCCATCCGTATTTTACTAGAAACTCTAGCTCTTATCACCACACCTATGCCCGCACGAATACACGTCTCTTCTCTATTAAATCAATTGGAGTAGCGATCTGGGAAAAAATTCCTATGGAAATTCGCTTATCCCCCAGCATCTGGGTATTTAAAAAGAAATTAAGCACCTACCTTATACAATGTACTGTATTATAAACGACCTTGTCTGACCTTTCGCCTGATTTTTGTGCATGGTAGTAGACCTACCTAATCTCTACTTAGTAAGCTAGTTAAGTTTTTTTGTTTTATATTGTATATTGACTCAACAGTGTTGAGCAATTGTTTCAGTTTCACTTTCCTTTCCTTACCTTGTTTTCCTGTTTTTGACTCATTTAGTTTCTTTTCTGTTCTTTTACTTTAACTTTCACTTGGTCACTGCAAGTATGTTTTCAATTATAATCTTTCTTTAAAGGCCACCATTAATTTTCTAATGTAATCTGTAATTTGGTGTCCCTAGTTAGCGGGATTCTTTATCCCTTTAGGGCCTCCTTTTTTGTAGCCGTGTTGAAATTTATATGTAAACCTGATGATTTTGTTTAATTTGGTTGCAAAATAAACATTTTGATTGATTGATTGATTGATTGATTGTCATTGTTATTTTCATTTTCACTGTCAATGTCATTATCATTATTATTATTACTATAATTATTATTATTATTACTATTATGGATTTCGTCATTATTATTATGATTATCATCATCATTATCGTCATCATCATCATCATCATCATCATCATCATCATCATCATCATCGTCATCATCATCATCATCATCATCATCATTATCATCATTAACCAGATTCGGACCCAAATTAGACGAGATCTAACTCAGTTCATATCCAGATCCAACCTGATGATCGCATTGATTATCTGAATGGTTGAGGAACGATTGTAATGCCTCCTACCAAGACGATGATGAAGTCGAGCCAGCACCAGGCGTCCGTGAAGTACTTCTTGAATCCGTAAGCTGTCAGCTTTAGGATCATTTCGATGACGAAGATGAGCGAGAATGATCGATCTAAGACTTTGAGGATGAACTTGAGATGCGGTCTCTTATCGATGTTGACGTCTTCGATCGCCTGCAATGAAAGGTCGAAAGGTCATAAGGAGGTCAAGAGTCTCATTCCATCGGCCATTTGATCGGTTAGTTTTGAGGGTTTGGTGGTCTCTGTCGAGATGACAGAAGCAGAGGCAGTAACAGAAGAGAGAGAGACAGAGACAGAGAGAGAGACAGACAGACAGAGACAGACAGACAGAGACAGACAGACAGAGACAGACAGACAGACAGAGACAGACAGACAGAGACAGACAGACAGAGACAGACAGACAGACAGAGACAGACAGACAGAGACAGACAGACAGAGAGCGTGCGAGTGTATAGACAGATACAGGCAAAAAGTTGGAAAGGCAGAGCCAGAGGGAGAGTCAGATGGATAGGAGGAGCTAGAATACTAGGAAGAGGCAAAGGAAGTGTGAGAGGAAGAGACATGAACATAGGAAGATAAGCAGGCAATGGGATAATTATGGAGGAGTACTATGGCTGACTGACCAGAGAGAGGCTGCTGGCGAGGATCATTGCGATGATGAACGTCTCAAAGTACTTGTGTTCTACTAGAGCGAATGCATAGCATCGTATTCTCCAGAGTCTCTGTCCAGCCGCCGTCTCCTTCAGAGCCTCCATCCACCTTCCAGCTGTCACTCCACACCGAGGACAACAGTCGTCCGGATATTTGAGGAAGACAACGTTCACCTCGTTCACTTCCGGTCCTTCGAGAATTCCTCCTGCTGTTCCACCACCTGGACCGTAGACATTCGTCGCCAGACCTCGGTCGTTGCTGGTCGCCTCTTCGTCGTCGTCTTCCTCGTGTGAGAATGGACTGGTACTTCCGGGGACCGGGCAGAGACGGTCGACGGTCAGCTGGCTGAGGTGACCACCGACGGGTAGAGAACAGTCGGACTCTGCGTTGAGGAGTGGCACTGAACGGAGTTCTGTGCTGGAACAGTGTTGAGCCGGAGCGGTTGTGGAGACAGTTGCACACGGATCATCCGTCATGGTTGATCGACTGTCTGCGAGATGCGATGACGGTCTGACTGATGAAAGCACCGATGGGCTTCTCTGGAGACATATAGAGGCAGACATGGACAGATACATAGAGAGACAATCAGACAGATATACAGATGTACTTTAACAGACAAGCAGAGACAGTTGGATAGACGCAGACAGACAGGCAGACAACATCCAGAGGTACTTTGACACAGATAAACAGAGATATCTGTAAAGAGACAGAGAAACAAACAGACATGCAGCATACACAGGCAAGACATACAGATACACCTTGCCAGATATAGAGACAATTGGACAGACACAGAGACAGACAACCAAATGGACATCTATATAAAGATACTTGCAGCGACACACAGAGAGACATACGGAGAAACTTGGAAACACACTGACAGACATACAGAGACAGACGAGCAGATACCGAGAGGTAAGGAAAGAACCAAAGGCACAGTATGCCACCGGAAACATAAACATTAGCCTTAACCTGAAACGAATCGGGTCACTTACCATCCTCTGCATTAATTAACTCTGCTCTGCAGTCACATGCCTTACCTTTAATTAGCTGAATAAAGGTGTAGCTTGGGATTTCATGACCCAACCTCCCATTCACCCATATTATATGGTTCTGCCTTCTTTGACTGACCTGCATAGAATTTCTTGATTCCGAGACTGACTTTGATCGTCCAACTGTCAGGTGGACTTCGTGTTCTGGTCTCGGATCTTTAACAGACAACAGGCAACATAACGTAAACTATCTCGGCCCATAATAATAGAGCATCCAAACTGAATACGCATGTAATAAATTTACTGATACGCATACAAAGCGGGTTGAAAATCAAACTTTACAAGTGGCCACGATATAAACAAAGTCCCGCTTGAGTTGGCCTACATTCAATTAGTCAATTTCAACAGAACCATTTTGTTCAAGTAATTAGCCTAACAATACTTTGGTGGTTTGAAGAATGGGATTGTTTGAAGAATGGGATTGTTTGAAGAATGGGATTGTTTGAAGAATTGGATTGTTTGAAGAATTGGATTCTTTGAAGAATGGGATTCTTTGAAAAATAGGAAAACGGAAAGCCGCAAGAAATCTGCGAAATTCCTACAAATGAACGGCCTTTATGTTTCGTCCGTCTCAAGTGCTTCTAATTAGGTAGTACTGTGAGAGGCGCTTTATAAATCTGTAAACACAATAGAATACAATAGAATACAATAGAATACAATACAAGTTACGCCATGCATACCTTCTTCAGACTGAACCGGCGAATAAGCAACGTATGAGTTTGGAAATCCTTTCAGCAGACGACCCTGCGAAGGACGACTTCCATTCCTGTTGGTCATAGTCTTCGTCCTACTCTTACTCCTCCTCCTCCGTCGTCTACTCCTCCTCCTCCTCTTCTCTGTAGACATCGTCCCGCCTTCAGATTCTAAATAATAATAACGACAATTTATATGGCGCCGTAACACAGCCATACCGTTACAAGGGCGCTGCACAATCAATTAGGGGCCGTCCATAAATGACGTCACGCAATTTTGGCCGATTTTTAACCCCCTCACCCCCTCGTCACACTTCGTCACAAAAAGTAATACCCCCTCTGAAAATGACGTCACAAAGCTCTGACCCCCCCCCCCCTAAAACCAAATTTCCATGGCGAAGCAAAATACTATTTCATGGAACAAATAGGGAAAGCATTAATATTTTAAAATCTAACGGTGACCAAATATTGAAATAATTAGAAAATTATTAATAATGGTGCCCATATACATTAAAATAATTAAAAAATAATGAAAATTTAATCCTCAAAATTAGTGCTGCTATTATTAAAATTAAATTGTTGTTAATTGTTAAATTTAATAACATAGACCTGGTGTGACGTCACACTTCTCAGACCCCCCACCCCCATGTCACACATCGTCACAAATTTCCGACCCCCTCCCCCAGGTGCGTGACGTCATTTATGGACGGCCCCTTAGCAGCTGGCAGGGTAAGCCTGTGAAAATGCAGAAATAACAGACGATAGCAAGTCATCAGTACATGGCAACCTCAAGTGCCTTATGTGTGACACCGCAGCCGATTGCTTTGATCGCTCTCCTTGTAAGTTGTAACACGGTGTAGGAGCGCTCGACTCTACTCAGACACGGTTACCGTTTAGGGACTTGAGCAAGTCCTTCAAGAACAATTCCTCAGCGTCACTGAGCGGTGCATTGTCATTAGCTCGTGGCGCTAAATACTACAGAAACAATAATTAAACATTGCAAGTTTAATCACTCAATTGAGATCAACATGAGGTCATAGGAATAATGACCTAAGATCAGGTCAGGTCGTTTTATGGCAGTAAATGGCTTGTTTTAAAATGGTGCCTACTGCGTCGCTGTACTGTTTGTTTATTATTAAGGAGCTTTTATATAGCGCCCCTTCAAGGTAATGTAACGGAGTGAATTACGTCATACCGTCAACGGATGACGTCTCGTAATCGTTGTCGTCACTTTCTGGTTGGTTCGTCTCGGTTGAGTTGGCACTTTCCGTGCCAGTCATCTTCTCACCGTCTCCTAGAATTCCTCCTCCTACGATTCCATTCTCAGTGGCGCGTGTCAGTGCGCTGTTGAACCAGATCTTTCCGGTGAAGTCGACCTTGGCGAAGACGGGATGGAAGGCGTCTTCCGGTGCCTCGACTTCCGTCTTCCGCAGCCGGACGTAGATACAGACGAGCAGGTGAGACTTGATGAAGAGGAGGAATCGACTGATGCGGTCGACTGCTTCCTGCAGTTTGTTCAGCTCGGCCGATGCTTCGTCATGCGATGTTTGAAGACTCTCCGCTCCGAAAGAACTCAACAGCAACGCCAGGAACAGATTCAGAACCTGGTCGAGTACAAAACGTAAACAATGTCTCTTTTCACAAATTTGTATGGCGCCGTTTCAAGGGAACCAATTCACCGACGTACTCTATGCTAACTTAAATGCTCATTGTAGTAGTAGTTCCAGTTTAACGACACTGTGTGATAACAAAGATAATTAGCGTCGCACTCCTCCTTCATCCAGGCTTGGGACTGGCACTATCAGAGTACGAGCAGTGGCGGAGTTACTAAATGATCATTGAATCTCATTAAGAATGTAGTTACGCTCACTCAGGTTATTAGGTTATTAGAATACCATACAATACGTACAACACTACACGGTCGTTCGCTACGACTTAAACTCTCATTTAGCGAAGATTTTACGGATTATATCTTCGTTAACGCTGTTAGAATGGACGCCACGCCACATTGTAATTCCGAGCGTCGTCCTACAAATCATGTTTGGCTGAAATACAAATCTCTGAAACAGAGTTGCCGTATGGATTTCGATGTTCTAATACAGAGGGTGGTCGATCTACTAAAGGAACTATTCTGAGCGTGATAGGAAGATATACATGAACTTCCTGATCGATATCTACCCCGCGCTGTCTCCGTCTTTTTTCTGTTTCTCTCTCATCTTCTCATATCTCGATTTTTTTCCTGTTCCTTATCTCCCATTATCTCTATCTTTTCCAGTTCCTTATCTCCCCATTACCTCTATCGTTTCCAGTTCCTTATCTTCTCATTATCTCTATCTTTTCCCCATTCCTTTCTCCTCTGTTCATTTGTTCGTCCGGTCTTTCGTCCGTCTTTACTTTCTTTCCGATGATTACTATATACAATGGCGCTATATAAAAAAATAAGGACGCAAGAGCCGCAGGTAAAGCAGCTTCAGCATCAGCAGGCGATGCTGGCATCAATATCCGACGCCGCCTACCACGAGGTTTCCGATGATCATCGTGAGTAGGAAGAATGGGATGCACTGGATTCCGGCGCAGTGGATACAGTTCCACATCGACTCGATCCACTCTCCACACAGGACGCGGAAGACGATCATGAAAGAGTGGAGAAAGTCGTTGAAGTTCCACCGGGGTACGTCCTGGCTGTTGAAGTTGTCGGCCGTGTACCTCTCTCCGAACAGCTGCATACCCATGACGGCGAATATGAAGACGATGATGGCCAGAACGAAGCAGAGGTTGCCCAGTGCACCCATCGTCCGTCCTATGATTCCAATCAAGAGATTCAGGGTCGGCCACGACTTGGCCAACTTAAAGACGCGCAGCTAAAACATACGAACGACAACTGCGTTTGTACAACCAGGTTCAATAACAGGAAAGGAAGAAGATGAACAGGTGAATAATTGATTGAATGAATGAAAGAACCGGTGAGAGAATGAACGAATGATGGAATGACAACTGCGTCTACATCAACCAGAATTGTGAACAAACGAACGAACGAATGAATGGTAGAATGAATGGTAGAATGAATGAATGAATGAATGAATGAATGGTAGAATGAATGAATGAATGAATGAATGGTAGAATGAATGAATGAATGAATGAATGGTAGAATGAATGAATGAATGAATGAATGAATGAATGAATGAATGAAAGAATGAATGAATGAATGAATGAATGAATGAATGAACAAACAAGTGATTGATGAAAGTTCGAATGAACGAATGAGCGAACGAATGAATGAAGAGACTAATAAATGAAAGAATGTTTGATGAACGAATGCATGAATGAATTAACATGAAATGACAGGACATATAAACAAAGAAACAGTCGAATGAACGCATGAACGAAAGAATTAAAGAATGTAGGATGAAACGATGCATGAATAAATAAATGAAAGAATGAATTACTGAATGAATCAATTGATCTGTCTATCTGTCAATCATTCGATCCAGAGATGAACCCACAAAATCAATCAACGAGAGAATGAATGATCGATGAAGGAAGCGAGCGAGGGATGAACGAGAGAAAGAAGGACTGAGGAGGAGAGGCTGACCAGTCTGAATGATCGGAGGATCGATAGACCTTTGACGCTGGCCAGACCGAGTTCGATGAGACTCAATAAAACAATGACGACGTCGAAACAGTTCCACTTGTCTCGCAGATATCGACAGAATCCAAGAGCCAGGATCTTCAGAGCAGCCTCCGTCGAAAAGATCGTCGTAAACACCTGCAACAGTGACATCATCAGCACCATCATAAGCACAATCATCAGCACCATCATCAGTACCATCATCAGTACCATCATTAGCACCATAATCAGCATCATCATAAGCATCATCATAAGCACCATCATAAGCACAATCATCAGCACCATCCATCATCAGCGCCATCATCAGTACCATCATAAGCACCATCATCAGCGCCATCATCAGTACCATCATAAGCACAATCATCAGCACCATCCATCATCAGCACCATAGTCAGCACCATCATCAGCACCATCATCAGCGCCATCATCAGTACCATCATAAGCACAATCATAAGCACAATCATAAGCATCACCATAAGCATCATCATAGGCATCATCATTAGCAACCATTTCTATATAGCGACAAGTCTAGCTAGGCACCACCACTCTTCACTAACTGAGGCACGGGGACGAAACCGCGAGCTGCGGGCTTCATCGACCGATGTCGTTCCTTATTTCGGTTGCAACGCGTTCTAGGGACTATGATGTCACCTCTGAACACGGGTTAGGACTTGCTCACTGACGAACAGTTTGGTTCCTAATCAGCGTTAGCGTCATTTAACACTTTAACGACGAGCAGCATTGATTTCGCAGTCAATTCTAGTACACTCATCGTTGAAGTTAAGTTAGCGTAGAGACCGCCTGTGCTTTTGTCTTGAAACAGAGCTACACACAGTTTTATACTTATAGAACTCTAATTACAATGGCCAGCAACAACGTGTTAATTTGGAAACGACTCGTAATTCTTTTAGAGGTGATCGAAGAAGAGCGAAATGATGATGATGATGATGACGACGACGACGACGACGATGATGACGATTATTATGATGATGATGATGATGATGATGATGATGATGATGATGATGATGATGATGATGATGATGATGATGATGATGATGATGATGATGATGATGATGATGATGATGATGATGATGATGATGATGATGATGATGATGATGATGATGATGATGATGATGATGATGATGATGATGATGATGATGATGATGATGATGATGATGATGATGATGATGATGATGATGATGATATAACAATAACAATGACAATTTATATGGCGTCGTAACGCGGATGTACCGCTATACAAGGGCGCCTATTGCCTTCTATTGAAGAAGAAGGGAGTGGACGACGTACGTAGTTTCCGATGGCCAGTGCCCTGGTCAGTTCGTCCGTCATTCCTGCGTGGTCCATGGCCATGAAGACGGTGTTGACTATGATGCAGAGGGTGATGAACAGATCGACGAAGGCGTCCATGATGAACAGTTCAAGCAGTGATGCGAACCTATTCCAACCGGATGGACATCTCCATCCGAACAGGAACTGCATACATCTCTGCCGCAGCAACTCTTTCCGGCTCCTCATCCTCATCTGACGCTGACTGATCACGCCTAGTATATTATTAGAAAGAACAATTATAGGCACCACAGATAAACGAATCACTACTACTACTACTGCTGCTATTGCCACTACTACTAATACAAATACTGTCTTGGTTAGATAACTGTCTGTGAGACTATGTTGTTTTTACACCAAAATGCGATTAGCAATTGGTTTGTTAAAGGATATTCCTACTTACTTACTTACTTACATACTTACTACTACTGCTGCTACTGCTACCCCTATTACAACAACTACTACTACCACTCGTATATTGCATACATTAGATCACATATCATGGTAAGAATGCCATAGATAGAGATCCCACCGGAATCTTTCCACACAGAATTTATTTACTGTGTCGTACTAGAATAGATAATAACAGAATCCGAGTAAGAACACTTACGGAGCCCTACTACTACTAACTCTACTCTGCTGTAATTATATTATTATTGTCATCATTAGGCCTATTATCATCGTTATCATTATTATCATTATTATACTTGTACTATATCATTATTATAGTTGTTGTAATTGTTATTTTAACTGCTATTGTTCTTAAGACTCGGAACTAATGTAAGTTACGAAATACATAAAGAAGAGGTTACAAACATATAAACGAAGGAATGGATGAGGCAATGAATGACTGATGACATTTTATGCGAAATGTCTGATAACTGATGAATTTCATTGTCGTCGTTGTCACTTGCGTCATTATCATGGAAATGAGAATGTGTTGTGAGAGAACTAACTTTTACGAGCTGCCGCTGCATCTCGAATCAAGTCTTTAAGCAGGAGCACATCTGCGACAGAAACCGAAGAAAAAGAGCTTTTCATCAAGGCCGTCAAAGCCGTTGTCAAATTTTATGAGGAAGCAGAGAACAGAAGAAATAGGACAAAGAAGAGATAGGAAGTGTCGAATAGAAGCAGAAGAGAAGACAAGGGAAGATGACGAGAGGAGTTTAGAGAAATAGTTGTTGGAGGAGATGGGACTATAATTATACCGTGCATCTCCAGGGCATGTGTTCCTGCTGCGGAAGCAGCTGTTGACCGGCGACAGACGAATGGATTCACTTCCGTCTGTTCCTCGTCTGCTTCGGCAAATTCCTTCGATCCTTTCCTCGTCCCTGTTCCTCCGTGATTTCCAATGACCGTCGTCGCCTGCATAGAAAATCACCAATGACTGTTCGTTCACCAGAATTAGCTCTAACAAGAGCTACGGTCATCTGTTGCTTAGCAAATCTGCGACACGATAAGATCATTGGTTACCTATGGGCTAGTATATTTGCCCTATGAAGATCATGTTCACGGACCATCCGTAGAGGCGCTATACAAATTTGTGTTACTTTACATACATTACATCATTGACTATCTGCGCTAAGAAAATCGTTGGTGACCTGTCGTATAAAATGAATTTCAGTGGCTAAAATTGACTCTTGTGAATCATTGGACACCTGTTGGCTAACAATTGATTCTCGGGAATCAGTGGTTAACTGTTATCTAGAAAATGAATTCTAGGGCAATCAATGGCTACCTGTTGGCTAACAGTTAACCTTAAGTCAATCAATGACAACATGTTGTCCAATAATAAACTCTAAGACACCAGTGACTACTTGTTGGCTAACAATTAACTTTAGGTCAATCCTGCTGGCCATTAATTGCTGGCCTCTATAAGGCAGTCACAGGTTACCTGGCTGGCTGTGTTTCTGTTGTGCCTGGTCGAAGAATCCCACCGGAAATGAGTTGGTTCTCTCAGTCGTCGCTGATCGTTTTCTTTCGCTGTCGTTGCGTCTGACGTAATCATCGGTGACGTAGTCGTCACATGTTGTGACTGTTGATGCTGGCTTTCCACCGTTGGCACCAAGTACTGAACGTGGTGATGTTGGTGGGCAATGGAATTCCTGGAAGCGGAAGCAGCGACTGATAACGGAGCAGCAGACAACTGCGGAGAGACGCGATGGGAAGAGCTGAAGACTCCTCCACGGTCTCCCAGTTGTCGAAAGCTCGTACGGCGATGCGGCGTTTGGAGGCTGAGAGGATGCGAGAAGAGGAAGCAGGAGTTCGATCGGGACGAAGGGACATTGGAATGCGATGGAAGAGCAAGATGGAGATGATCGTTGCTAGGAGTGTTGGCTGCGGAGTCGTCGGCATAGGGCAGACTGATGTTATCGAGGTAAGGGTAGAGGAGGGAGTTGGGCTGGTGACCGTGGATGCTATCGACCGGTTGGTGGTGACCGTCATTTCGACTGACCGATGACCAACCCAAGTGACTGGTCACCTGATGGTCACCATCTGCTGCTGCTGATGCTGCTAATCCACCATCCATCGGACTGAACGAGGTCGACACATTCTGACCAACGTAGGACTGTGATAAACATATAAAACACAAGTGTAGCGGAAAGAACATAGCGTGAGATGAACATACACAATGCAAGTATGGCCTAGTGTTCTTTGTATGCTTAACCCTCATCCACATTCCTGGGGTCCAGGCGGACCCCAGCCGTATTGGCATAGGTGTAACTTTTGTGTGCTAGATGTCACAACCATATGATTTCATGTAATTGTCGGTCCTTCATCGACCAATAACTGCATCCATTTATAGGTCGGCATATGATGTCAGACATATAAAAATTTCAAAATTTTCAGATTTCAGGGGTAGGCAATTGGTTTCAATAAAGAATATTCTATTCCATAAGTGTAGCGGAAATTGCATACCGCTACAGGAGTGCCGTTTATTGGGCTAGTCACGATTGGGCGAAGGTGAGGCGTGACTGAAAAGTAGATCAAAATAATTTTCACAATAGGCCTAAACTACAATATACTTTAAGTCGTAATGTTGGCAAAATTCATAATAGGAATCATCTAAACAACATATTTCTTAGACATCCAGTCCGCATTGATTGAATCATGAGTCTGGCTGTCATTAAGAACAATGTTCACCTTAGCATCTATTGTTCCTCTGTTTGTGATCTTCGTCCTACCTGTCTTGATTGACCATTGTTATCAGCGTCTCATCTGGCTAAGATAAGATGTATTTATCGTCCTACCTCTCTTAATTAACAATTGTTATCAGCATCTTACCTGACTAAGATAAGATGTATTTATCGTCCTACCTCTCTTAATTAACCATTGTTATCAGCATCTTACCTGACTAAGATAAGATGTATTTATCGTCCTATACCTGTCTTGATTGACCATTGTTATCAGCGTCTTACCTGACCAAGACAAGACTTCGTCCTACCTGTCGGCGTGTTCGTCTGATGGCGATGCTTTGTCTTCGATTGGAATCGGATGCTGAGCAGACAACAATGAGTCTGTCGGCCGTTGGTCTTCGACTGCTGCTGCGGCTGAAGAACTGTTCGTCGCTGGGGAAGATGCTCTGGCGATGAGTTCCACTCACCTGGATCGAGGTATTGCGTCTGCACGACGTTTCGTCATACTCCGCCAAACGTCTCGCCTCTTCCTCCTATACACAGATTGTATTGTATTGTATTGTATTGTATCTATCAAATATACAGCACCTCTCGCTGGTTTCATAGTGCAGGGCCAATGAATGGCATCCCTTTTGACGGGGCCCAGTGTACGAAAGAGGACAGATGATGCTGATCCAGTCATCGACCTCTTGGCCTAATTATGCTGTTTATATTCTCATCTTTAAAAATTATCCCATTGAGGTCTATCAGTAAGTAATGCGATTGGTCTGGTTAAAGGATGCTGAGTGTATTCCCAGTAACGACCCTAGGTAGGTTGTTTGCCCATACTTGTCCCTATCACCAAGCAGTTGTTGGTATTTACATAAGTTGGGAAACGAACGATAAGTCACGTGAAACACTCAACCCTCCCTCCCGTCTCCAGGACGCTGGGAGTCCCCAATTGCTCGGTCAAGGAAGAAAAATAAGCACCTGTCCTGCGTTCCACTTTGGGACATGGGAGTTTTACTTTCTATATACTCCTAAATTTCTCTTGCCAGTCTTATAACTGGCCGAAGCCCAACGTACGAGCATAGCAGACTTAGACATAGATTCCGTCAGATAAGTTACAGGATTGTGATCTGTAAAGCTTTAGATCCAATAATTAGAGATAATTATCTCTTTCAACTTATTTTGAGCCCAGACAATAGCATAGGCTTCTTTCTCCACAGTCGCCCATCTCCTCTGGGTGTCAGTCAACTTCTAACTTATAAATGACACTAATGGCTCTAATCCCGTATCATCAATTTGCGTTAATACAGCTCCTATACTGCGACTTGGCCTCCTGAACAATATTATTTCCTATAAATTATTAATAAATTGCTCGATCTATAGCTAGATTCCGTAAAGATTGCGCTCTATAATAGACTGTGGTTGCTGTACGTATGCTGGAGTTGACTGACCAAGGCTTCTGCTTCCTCCTCCTCCTTCTCCAGTTTCTGGCAATCGTCATAAGACATGGCGACGATGGCGAGAATGAGATTGACGAGGTAGAAGGATCCCATGAAGATGACGACGATGAAGAAGATGATGTGGTAAGGACCATTCGTTATCAGGATCTGCAAAAAACACATTTCCCCATTCGCAACCATCAATGCATGCATTCTCTGGTTACTTACATAGCGCCTTTAACAATCTCAAAAATGCGCTAGAGAATTGCTTGTCGCAAGGGAATTACTTCTCGTCTCTTTGGTTCTACCTTTCAGTATAAATGCTATATAAATTTCACCAACACATTACATATTGACAAGGCGATATTGGAAATTCCGATATTGGAAAGGGTCCTTCCGACTTAAGTACTAATCAGGCACAATTCCGGCGAGGGTAATCTACATGAATGGATGCTATATAAATGCCAAAAAGATGCCAACTAAGGCAGTCGTGACAGAAGCAGCTGATCAGTTCATAAAGGTTTCCCAGAAGTAAAGTGTTAATACCTCCTTCCCTTACCATTTGATAGACGTCTTCCCAGAAGCAAAGTGTTAATACCTCTTTTCTACTTACCATTTGGTAGAGGTTTCCCAGAAGTAAAGTGCTAATACGTCTTTTCCACTTACCATTTGGTAGAGGTTTCCCAGAAGTAAAGTATTAATACCTCTTTTCCACTTACCATTTGGTAGAGGTTTTCCCAGAAGTAAAGTGTTACTACTTCCTTCCACTTACCATTTGGTAGAGATTTTCCCAGAAGTAAAGTGTTAATACCTCCTTCTGCTTACCATTTGATATAGGTGTTCCCAGAAGTAAAGTGTTAATACCTCTTTTCCACTTACCATTTGATATAGGTGTTCCCAGAAATAAAGTGTTAATACCTCCTTCCACTTACCATTTGGTAGAGGTTTTCCCAGCAGTCCTGTGTCATCAGTCGAAAGGCACAGAGCAGAGCAAATCCGAAGTTATCAAAGTTCGTGTATCCGAAGTTTGGATTCGAACCAACCGGTATGCAGATATAGTTCTCCGGACATTTCCTGGATCCAATACAAACAAGAAGACGATGACTCGTTCCTTGGCCGGACCTCCTTCTGACTCTGCCCCTTTGGACAACCCTTGGACTTGACGCAGCGCTAGTGAATAAGCTGGTGCCCTGTGCTTGGCTTTCGAGTGGCGCTTTAGAAGTTTGGGGCTTACGATTACGATTACGATTATCTCCAACATTACCAATCTAATCCCATGCAACATCGACGTCTGAGTTTATTCAGTGATTGATCGCAGACAGACTTCCAAGAAAAGAAATTCGCTTTTTTAATCTAATTGAATCCAATACAATCTGATCTAATCTAACATAGTCCAATCTCATTTCATCTAGTATAACAGATTTATCTAAAGATCTAAAGAAATCTTATTCCATCGGTTATTTAGGCACTTAACAAGTTAACAGCGCCTTTTGAGTACCTCACAAAGTGCTGCGTATACGTTACCGTAATCTAAATAGTTTAAAGTTAATGTTGGAGTTCATCTAATGTAATCAGTTCAATGATTCAATCTAATCTAATCTATGGGCTTCTATAGTTCCTTAATCATAGTCGATGGTATCTTTGAAGTTAAATCAGAGCCCAGAGTTGATCATTATTCAATGTTGCAATGGTTTGAATATGACGGGTTTTATTTGTCTTTGAAAACGAATTCGGAATCTGCTTTGTGTAAGACCGAATATCTTCTGACTTACCCGGACTCTGATCCATTGCCACACAACTTCGGAGATCCATTCGGCAGATGGAACCAGTTGCCTAACAGACAACATTAATTAATTGGTTGATAGACAGGTTGATTGACTTAATTAATTAATTAATTAATTAATTACAATATAAAATAAGAAAAGACAACAGCAGCAGCATTCACACATTGAATCACCGGTTGGTTGACTGACTGATAAGATAATTACATGTAAGTAATTAATTACTTAATTACTGTAAAAAAAATAATAACAGACAATAACACAACAACAGAATTCACATATTGAACCATTCTTTCATTAAATTAATATAGCGCCTTTAATAATCCAGTTAAACAGTTTTCAGACTCGACCATCAAAATTAATGTCCACTCTCTTGTGCGTAGGCCTATAGAATGCCTCCATTTCGGTGTGAATGCTTTTGGCTCGATATCTATCATTAAGTGCCTCTTAATAACAACTTTTCAGACTTACAGTACCTGGTAGCCTTCTTTAAAACGCGATAGATGAAAAGGCCGATATATACATACATATATCATTATGTAGGAGCGCAATATAAACTATAAGCAATGTATATTTCAGAGCCCTAGCCATGTTCTGCGAAAACTGTTTCCCACCACCAGACGAAACTATTATTCACTCCGACCACGTACACACAATTTCAATCTCCCTCGTAAAGATGATCGAAATTTCATTTCTAGAATCCTCTATAAAACATTTACCAAATCCTCTGATGGTTTACATCCTCTTATAACTCAGCCGAATAACCTTAATTAGACTACTCTTTACTTGTAAGCAGCAATGCGTCTGTGTCATTCTGTTAATGCAAATAAACGAATATTGATTGATTGATTGATTGATCGTCTCACTTTCGTTTTCGTAGTGAGCTCTCAGTTCCTCTTCACTGTTATTCGACCGAACGACCTCCGGCGATGCATGGGAAGGAGTGCGTACGCACTTGTTCATCAGAGTTCCCTGGTAGATCTGAAGACCAATCAGAGCGAAGATCGACAGAACGAAAACAGTTAGGATCATGACGTCACGCAGTCGACGAACTGCTTCCATCAAAGCACCGACGATGATCTTTAGACCTACGAAACAACAGCAGCAACGACGCTGAATATTCATGAGGGGTTCCCATAAGAGCAGCGCAGGCTGACGTCGCAATGATATTATCGGGGGGGGGGGAGGGAGCAATCACGGCGGCAGCATTTAAAAATTGCAGGAGTGTAAAAAAATGCACGAGGCCGTTAAAGCTCTCTCTCTGTGTCTCTGTCTCTGTCTTTGTCTTTGTCTTTGTCTCTGCCTATGTCTGTCTGTCTGTCTGTCTCCCTCTCTCTCTTCTCTGTCTCTCTGTCTCTCTGTCTCTGTCTCTCTCTGTCTCTCTGTCAATCTGTCTCTCTGTCTCTGTCTCTGTCTCTCTGTCTCTGTCTGTCTCTGTCTGTCTCTGTCTCTCTCTCTGTCTCTATGTCTGTCTGTCTGTCTGTCTCTCTGTCTGTCTGTCTGTCTGTCTATTTGTCTGTCTCTCTCTCTCTCTCTTGCATTTTTTACACTCCTATGACATATATATACACGCAGTGATGATAATCATCATCATGACTACGACGACGACGACAACGACGATGACGACGATGCCTGTAGCAACGACGGGTATCGACGGGTAAAAGCTAACACAAGGACGTCAAAGACACTGACAGTGCTATACATGTAGATACAAAGGTATATAGTCTGACCTGGTACAACGGCAACCGTCTTAAGGGCACGTAACACTCGGAATGTCCTCAGAGCTGCAAGGTTACCCAAAGGAAAGGCTAATGTGATGTACCTAAAACATAATAAGAATTCACATTCATCTATAGGAAAAGTCAATGCAATATGCCTGCAACATATGAATTAACGGTCAAAGAAAAGATGGAGGTCTTCTATGTCGGCCGACTTCAATCGAATCTTCGAAGTAATATTAAAAGCTGAAGGAGCGAGAAATATATATAGGCACAACAACGGCGCTAAGACAACAACGAATCATCTGTAACATCCAGATGAAACGCCAACCCAAACATTAAGTGAAAACAGGTGACTAAAACCTGCAAAGATGTAAGAAAAAAAGAAAGAAAGAAAGAAAGAAAGAAATAAAGAAAGAAAGAAAGAAAGAAAGAAGGGGATATTTGACAGGACATTTTAAAAGAAGCGTGTAAGAGTAGAAGTATAGAAGAAACAAAATGGAATAAGAAGATAGACATGCATGGAAGAAGGAATAAGAAAGGGTGAGAACAAGCATGAGATAGGAAGTGGAGATGAGATGGGAAGGGGAAGTGGAGATGGGAAGGGGAAGTGGAGATGGGAAGGGGAAGTGAAGATGAGATGGGAAGGGGAAGTGGAGATGAGATGGGAAGGGAAAGTGGAGATGAGATGGGAAGGGAAAGTGGAGATGTGAACTTACGCTAATGATACGACGACAAAGTCGAGCCAGTTCCAGGCATCGCGGAGGTAAGTGAAGTTGGTGAGGATGAGACCTCGAGCGAGCATCTTGATCGTACTTTCAACTGTGTAGATTCCAGTGAACGCTGCCCTACAACACATTCTCCCTCATAACAATCCTTTGCATCACGGAGATGGATCGATCCGATCAGATCTAGAAGTCCTCTCGACTGCTCATTACCATGAGGCACGGGGATCGTCCTGTCACTAGCACCCCCCCCCCATCTTGTGCAGTCTAACGAGTCGCTACAGTATTAGACAAAGCATCAGGTAAGGTCTGGTTAATTAGGTTCACATCCCAGATGTTTCCCCTCTCTCTCTCTCTCTCTCTCTCTCTCTCTCTCTCTCTCTCTCTCTCTCTCTCTCTCTCTCTCTCTCTCTCTCTCTCTCTCTCTCTGTCTCTGTCTTGTCTCTGTCTTAGTCTCTCTGTCTCTGTTTCTTGGTCTCTGTTTCTCTGTCTCTGTCTCTCTGTCTCTGTTTCTTGGTCTCTGTTTCTCTGTCTCTGTCTCTCTGTCTCTGTTTCTTGGTCTCTGTTTCTCTGTCTCTGTCTCTCTGTCTCTGTCTCTCTGTCTCTGTTTCTTGGTCTCTGTTTCTCTGTCTCTGTCTCTCTGTCTCTGTCTCTCTGTCTCTGTCTCTCTGTCTCTGTTTCTTGGTCTCTGTTTCTCTGTCTCTGTCTCTCTGTCTCTGTTTCTTGGTCTCTGTTTCTCTGTCTCTGTCTCTCTGTCTCTGTTTCTCTGTCTCTGTTTCTGTCTCTTTGTCTCTCTGTCTGTCACTGTGTCTGTCTCTTCTCTGTCTCTATCTCTGTCTTTCTGTCTTAGTCTCTCTGTCTCTATCTCTCTGTCTCTCTGTCTCTGTACCTGTCGCCGTTCTCTCGGTTGTCAACCGTGTCTGAGGAATTAGTTACCCATCCGACTGACCACTGACCAGCTGAAGACTGACTGGACATGGACGAATGACCAACTGCTGGCTGGACATAGATGTCTATAGCTAAAGGCTGACTGGCAAGTGATGAATGACATCCGTGGTTTAAGTAATCCATACATATATGCAAAGGCAAGAAAATTACAGAATCGTTGCCAATGATTAATTGTTGACAAAGGTTGGCTGCCCATGGATGATGGATGGTGGTCATAGGCAAGCGGGGGCAACAAGTGCCTGAACTGGTTGACTTGGACATCCATGATTCATCAAATTCATGGGAAATTAAGAAAATTCAGAGTGACTGAGTTTATATGCAACCTCTCAAGCACCTCTCGAAGTATATTCGGCTACAAGGCGCAAGAGTGTTTTACACGCTTTGGAACAATGAATCAATAATTATATCGAGTTAATATATTATGATGATTCCTTTTCTCCCAGGGGCCTCTTTCCCTTTTTTCCCCTAACCCTCTTCTTCCCTCCCTTGAGTGACGTAGGGAGAACCTCTGGAGACAACCTTCGTGTTCCTCAGCCGAGACGCCTAGCGAATAAACCATGACATATACAGACAGCGACACGCAGCCAATCGGGACTGATGAAACATACCATTGTCATTGATTGACAGATAACGTTGTCTGGTGAGTATCTACGGTAACAGAAGCAACTTACTCGGAGTCTGGTATCTCCTGATTCGTTGCCATGAAGACGCAGTTGACGAGGATGACGAGCATAACGGAAAGACTGAAGAAAGTTCACAGGTTAAGGAAACACAATTATACATACTGCTGTCTTCCATTGTCTCTGTCTTCGTGCATATAAGTGTCAAAGTATGTCTCTATCAGTGTCTGCATGTCTATGTATGTGCGTATGTCTCTTTGTGTGTGTCTCTGTCTCTGTCCTTGTCTATGTCTGTCTCACTCTCTGTCTGTGTCTGTCTCTGTGCCTGTCCTTGTCTCTGTATGTCTGTCTCACTCTGTTTCTGTCTCTGTCTCTCTCATTCTCTCTGTCTAAGGCTGTCTCTCTGTCTGTCTGTCTCTCTCTCTCTCTCTCTCTCTCTCTGTCGTGTCGTTTCTAAGTGAGACAACCACACGTCGTAAAGGGTCGCTATAAAAGAATTCAAAGTTTTTCCCCAAAACTTAACTTAAAGCGTCGGAAACGTGAAAATTTGTTTTCTGGTTTCATCGCCTGTTTTGCCTTCATCAATTCTCTTCCCTCTGACACGACATTCAGTCTTGTCATTCACAATAGTCTTAACAAATCGATAGATCAATCAAGTGATCGATTAATCCATTGATCAAATGATCGACCTATCGACCTTTCTGCCTTCGAAAGAAATGTTAAGAAGGGGAAGTCCAATGACGTATCAATGGATGTTGCTGAGCTATATATATTGGCGGCGTCATTCATTTAAGGATATGGATGAGTGAGTATGTAGATGGCGGTTCTTCGAATGGGGTTGAACGGACTGAAAAGGAAGAATCCGTCGGTCGCACTGAAGCGGAAGATCGTCTTGTCTCTGGCGACCACGACGAAGGTCTACAGAGAACAACAACGAAACACAGACTTAAGCACAGATCAGACACCTGGATACCTGTCAGCTGACTGGATTGTTATTTGTTAACGACTGGCAGCTGTAAAAAGGACCGAGTTTAATGCGGTTTCATGAATAATAATAATAATAATAATAATAATAATAATAATAATAATAATAATAATAATAATAATAATAATAATAATAATAATAATAATAATAAAATAATAATAATAATAATGATAATAATAACAATAATAATAATAATAATATAATAATAATAATAATAACAATTTATATGGCGCCGTAATACAGCCATGCCGTTACAAGGCCCGTATACAACGATCAACGGAAGCCATGTGGTAGTCTACTCCTCGGTCGGTCTTGCAATTGGCCTATTAACATCAGAACTGGAGACAATAATATTATGCATCGAAAAATAGAATTAATTACATAGCGCATTATTATCTCTAAAAATGGTCAATATGTGAACATACAAACACTTAGATGACATTCGCTGTCAGATGATTATAAATAGCCGAATCTACAGGTGTGTATGCGTGCGTGCGTGTGTGTGCGTGTGTGTGCGTGTCTGTGTGTGTCGATGTATTTCTGTGTTTAATGAAGGGCTTTGGCTGACGTAAGGAAGCGCGACACCTGCATGTATCCATGAGCAGCAGAGCGCAATGATTGTCAACCACAGCCCTTCCTTTATTCTCGTGTCTTGGGCCTTCCTCTTGAAACAGTCTCCTTCAAGGCCCTCTTGAAACAGTCTCATTCTTCACGTGTTTGGCGTACTATACTCTATGAAATGCTTGTTGGACAGGTACGATACTATTTAGATACTATTTAGATACTATTTAGATACTATTTAGATACTATTTAGATACTATTAAGATATTTATTTAGATACATGTACCATTTGGATATTATTTAGATACTATATAGATACTATTTGGATATTGTACTATGATGTTACATTCAGTGATGGCACTAACTAATTTTCTTTAGTTAAACGATAACTATTTTTCATCTAAAATAAAAAAGTTTAACTAAAAGTTGGCAACTGATTTTGTAAATAAGTCAACTAAAGTACTAAACTAAAATATTTAGTTAAACTGTTTTCAGCCTTTTAACAAACTTTTTCACAAAATTTCACAATGACCGAGGTTAAGTGAACTGTAATAGTGCAGAGCGTCCGTGACAAGTTCACTTTCAAACTATTTAATGTGTACTAGAGTAACTAGACATTAGTCGTAGTCCTAGTACTAGTAAAATTCTACAAGAAAATCATTAAGAAAGTTGCTAATCGTTCATTTCAATGCACTTTAGTTGACTTGAATAATACATGTAAGACCAGTTACTCATGACAATCATTGCGGAAGGTAGTTGCTGATTTTTGTTACTTAGACTTTGTAGCTAATCACTAAAAATATTAGTTAAGCTGTTTAGTTAATAACTGAAAAATATTAGTTAAACTTTGCTTTTAACTATAAACTATTTATTTTTAGTTAAACTTCTGCCTTAACTAAAAATTTTTAGTTAAACTAAAAGTTTGCAACTTTTTAAGTTAGTTAACTTTTGTCCATCACTGGTTACATTTAACTCCGTTCAGCAAACATTTTCAAACTCTCTTTAAACACCCTCTTATTTTAGATCACTTAGATAGTAATGCGTACAGTGTCTACATGTGTGAGGTAGCCAACCCTTAAGGGCGCTATATCAAGCGGCCCGATACATAGCCTACAGCTCTAATCGATCCATATTTAACTTACTCTGCTCTCATCAATACGTACTGATTCTGCTGTATTCAATCGATATTTATTTTTTGCTCTATTCAGCCAATATTTAATTTATTCTTTTATAATCAATCTATGTTGCATCCGAAGCATTCGTTGTGTGTATGTGTGGGTGCGTATGTGTGTAGGTATGCGTGTATGCATGCGTGCATAAGTGTGTGCATGTGTGTATAGGTGTGTACATGTGTGTATAGGTGTGTGCATGTATGTGTACAATGTAGGTGAGTGTATGTATGTGTGTGTGTCGATTGTTGCGTTTGCCGTGTGTGTGTTCGACGTGTGTGTGACGACGTACGTATTTGTCCTGGTAGAATTCGTCTAATTCCTCGATTGGTTTTCCGTAGAGTTCAGGTGGAAATTCTCCCAGTTTCGACGGCAGGTGTCGTCCGGCCTCGAGCGCCGGATTCGGACACGGCGACTCATTGACGTCATCAGCCGGCGTCTCACCCGACTGCACGCCCACCCCTCTCTCTCCCCACCCAAGTCCTCCTCCTACTCCTCTTCCTGCGACACCCCCGTCAGTAGAGGCTTCTCCTCCTGCTCCTCCTGCTCCTGCTCCTCCTGCCAAGTCTGAGACGCAGTTGATGGAGGCGAGCGATCTTTGCTTGGCGTAGCTGCGTTCCTTGGCGAGGCGCTGCGTCTCCTCGGCTTTCTTCTGGATTTTGCTGATGGATTCCTTTGTGAAGAGGCGAAACAACGGCTGTTCATGGATTGCAACGATCTCCATTGTGGTCTGCCAGACAAACGAATGAACGAATGAAAGAAAAAGGGAAAGGACGACGTCGACGTCACCTGCAATTAAACACAAACAATCCACTGAGACTTTAAAAGATGAATATCCTAAGAGAAGGAAATTATGAATTCGCTGACTACATCGACTGTTCAGAAATTCCATCATCCGTCAGTTATAATAACTCAATCAGTCGACGCTTCAGTTATGGGGAGATGGTTGAATGGTAACACGGTGGCACGAAGATCAGAAGGACGCGGGTTCGATACCCGCCAGTCCCCCATAAGGTTGACTCGGCCTTCCACTCCGTGGGGCGACTGTAAAATGAGCAGAAGAATGGATGGGCGCTTGCAGGCTGCCATACAGTTAAATTCGACCCGTAGTAGTAGCAGCAGCAGCAGCAGCAGCAGCAGCAGCAGCAGCAGCAGCAGCAGCAGCAGTAGCAGTAGCAATAGCAGTAGCAATAGCAGTAGCAGTAGCATTAGTAGCAGTAGTATTAGTAGCAGTAGCAGTAGTATTTTATAAACAGAATCCGTCGGTAGCGCTGAGGACGTTTTCTCCTTTCTGTCCTCAGAGCAGAATCGATTTGTGAGCACTTGCTTTGTGAGTCCAGACAGCGAACGACTGATGAATGACAACCAAAACAGGTCCCATTCTGCCCTTTCATTCAAACAACGGCTCTGATTTTTAAGGCACAATGCACAGGTAGTAAGTAAGTGAGTGAGTGAGTAAGTAAGTAAGTAAGTAAGTAGGCCTAAGTAAGTAAGTAAGCCATGTGACATGCCAAGCTGTAAGGAGCGTAGACTGAAACGTTCGGCTCAATTCCATTGTGGTTCTCAAGAGCACAGTCTTAAGATACATGTATGTCACTGTGTGTTTATTACAGTCATGTAGTTGCTAATAATTAATGTCTGATAAAAATGAAGTCACGGACCGACGACGAATGAGAGGCTTTGAGTCTACAAAATGTAAACGACTTCAAGAGCAATGCTTCCTAATAAAAATCGATCTCCACTTTCAACATCTCCAGACGCAGGCTGAAAAAACCGTAATAAAATAAAACATTCTTTTTATACATCCTCCTCCTCTTCTTCTTCCTCCTCTTTCTCATCGTCTTCTCCGACGTTTTCATCCTTCTTTTTCTCGTCTTCTTCTTCCTCCTCCTACACCTCATCCTCCTCTTTCCTCTTCATAATCTTCTTCTTCCTCGTCCCCTTCTCCATCTGTTTTTCCCCTTCACGTATTCCTTAGGCGACACCTCGTTTGCTCTGATCCTTCTTCTGTTCCCGTCTGCAGTTCGTCTTCTGAGATCAATAGGAGGCAAATGATGAGGAAGAGGGTGTGACAAAAGAACTAAACCCCAGCGGACGAACATCTGCAAAGATGTAGAGAAACCGATGGAGGAAATTTATTTGAATCAATTCATCCGTAATTCGTATCAGTTAAGAAACCAGACTGAAAGAACAACGACTTTACTATAGTGTCATCCAGCTACATGGGCGTACTTAGGGGTGGTTTTACGGGTTGAACCCCCCAAATAGATATATTATTGTTATTAAAAACTAAAATGTAGAAAAATACGACCACACCAACCCCCGAAAACGTAAAACCCCTCCGAAATTTTTCCCTGGTTACGCCCCTGTCCAGCTACAACCAACTGCCAGGGCTTCAACACTACTCGTCCTACTCACAACCAAATTCGTCCCCTTCTCTTTCTAAACACCTTTACACCTTTCATCTTATTACTTCCTCATTCTCTTCATCTTCTTCCTATTCGCATTGCTATTCCTATTTCTAATGTTCTTCGTCCTCTGCCTCTTCATCCTCCTATAGTCTTTTGTTAATCTTTTTCTCCTTCCTCAACTTCTTACTCTTCCTTTTCCTACTGCTGTTCCTTCTCCTCATGCTCCTATTACATCTCATCCTCTTAATCTCTTTAACTTGATCTTCTTCCTCTTCTTTCTTGTCGTAGACGTAATAGTTACCAACATCATCAAAATACGCAAAAATGAGAGAGAGAGAGAGAGACAGACAGAGACAGAAAGAGAGAGAGACAGACAGACAGAGACAGAGAGACAGAGGCAGACAGAGAGACAGAGACAGACAGAGAGACACAGAGAGCAGTTGAAAGACAGAGACATAGATAGAGAGGTATAGAAATATAAACGAAGGAAACGACGCAGAAAGTGTCAGAAGTGTCATGGATGGTTAGCCGAGTCTTAGATGTAAGATGGTGATATTGGCTAAGTCTATGCGACAATGAAGAATGCTCTGTCTGATGGCATGTTGTCGCTTGTCTTACAGACAAATGGGCGGTCACTCTTTGGTCAGCTGCGCGTTTAATGACGTAGAAATATGCCATAAGACATATTACCATTGCTCGACCCTGATGGAAAACACGCCCATGTAAATATAAAGGTAAATGAGAGTCTAAGAAATTTCTCAGTGCCACTGCTATTGACCAGCGCTATATATGTCAATTCAGGTCTGCAAGAACCAGTTGTTGAGTGCAGTTTTGGTGCCAGATCAGAATAAAAAGCAGCCACACTGCCCAGTGTGCCCACTCAACTGCCACTGCTCGATCATTCAGAGAAGAACCGAACCATTCCAAAGGTAGACGATCGATTCCAACGGAATCGGATGAACAAGAAGAAGAGGGCATTGTAGTGCATCGTTTCGTCAGAAAAAAGGGTCCCTGAGTCCATAAAAGGGTCACATGACCAGAATCAATAAGAATAGCGATGAAGGAGTGGAACAGGCGAAGGAGAATTTCTTCGACTGATGAGGTCGTTTAAGTTTGACCCCGAGGGTCATTCGACTTGGCATCCATATCCGCAGCTACGGCGCTGACACTTGTAGTGTCACGTGCCATTGGATGTCGATATAATTCGTCCAAGACAATCGGTTGCTGCCGCTGCTGCTGCTGTTGCGCGGTGCCTTCAGTCATTGGCAGCGATTAGGCGATGCACTTATTAAGTCACAGAGACTCGTAATCTTATTACCAGAAGCGGCGGCAGTAAAAGAGCAGCGGGGAGGGGGGCCGATGGCACCAACCTCGCTTTCTTCGCTCAGCAGCTCAGGCTTCTTCTTCGAAGAGAGGAACAGTGCCAACAAACCGAAATGTTAATCGGAATTGGCTCAAGTCCTTTCTGGGTGATCGACTGATGATGGAGTTTTTCGCTTAGACTGACTGTACGGCTTGCAAGGACCCTGGTTCCTTTGGGCAGAGGAGGTCTTTGGCAGTCCTTGACAGCTTTGTGATATAGGCGAGGACAAGAATGCCGTCCCTTACTCATAAATGACCTCTTTTTGAAGAAAGTGACTATCATGTACTTTGCCGGAATCTGCCGCCCCTATATTGCCTATACCTAAAGCCGGTATCACAAAATAGAGTATCCGTCCTAGGACTATCCGCGGAGATGAATGAATTTATCCCCCGGATGGAATAAACCGGTTTAGAGTATCCGGGGGGGGGGGGATAAACCATTCTATGTCCCATCATCATACGCATCACGATATTCAAGACGAAAATCCAGTCGAAATCACCAAAAACGAAGTAAATTAATTTCAGGTCGACGTACAAACTAAAGATACGCAATTTAAAATATTTTATGTGTACAATAAATCCAAATAGTACGACTGAATACACTCAGAAACCGCCAAAAATGCAAACTAAACCGAATACTCCATTTCGCTAAGGGGGATACTCATGTATGGGGGCTACTCTATTTCGTGACACCGGCACTGCCTTTGGGCGCATCACGTGGCTCAACAGATACTTCCATGTACACCGTCGATCGACCTGATTAAGATCATCACTGCTTTGGGAGAGCAGGTACACCAGTATACCGTCGACACTCACGATACAGAGCTCGATTACCACCCGACACAGTTGCCTGAGAATCGTCTGCGCAGGATGTTGTGGCAGAAGTATACAACACCATAAGCATCAATATTACCACCATCACCACCATACATGTAGCTATCGTTACCTACAACTACATCATTTCACCACCACCACCACCACCACCACCATCATCATATTCATAATCATCATCATCATCGTCATCATCATCATCAACAACAACATTGTCGTCGTCAGTAGCAGCCAGGCAACCGTACTTAGCATTTAAGAGATTGTCAGTATACGCGGGTATATTATTACTGAAATTGTCCGCGTGTACATGTGCAAGGACCAATCCAGGTGTCAATCTGATTTTGGGTCCTAGACTTAGTCTCCAACCGGAACGTAGGCCAAAATGTGTGCAGCAAGTAGATAAGATGTGTGCATGCTATGAATCAGAGGCACCCAAAACTGGGGAATTGATGCACGGTGCCTCGTGTGCTGTTTTGAGTAATATGTGCATACGTGTAAGTGTGATAATGATCACGATTATGATGATGACCATTATAATAATAGACCCAATAAATAATAATTATGATTAAAGTGCATTTATATACTTCTTGCGTATATTTGTGTTTATAAGAATGTATGTATAAAGTCAATAACCATAGCTCATGTTGAGTACCTCAGAGAGAGAGACGCTTCACCTGTGACTATCTAACTCAGCCAATTAAGTGCGTTTTAAGAGCTTGAAACTGTTTGCTGAACGGAGTTACTGCAAATATCACGCATGTGCAGTGGTAGACTGTTCCAAGCAGAATGCCCGAGCCGTGAGAAGGCACGATGGGCTCGAGTTGGTGTGCGGAAACGCGGCACCTGTTTATCTTCACGGGCAGCAGAGCGCAACGATCGACTTGACTCGAGACAGGAACGTAGGGGCCTATAGGTTTTCTTGTGTATGCCATGCCGCTGCGGAGCCAACCAACGAGAATCGGTCCAGGAGAAGGATCATGAACTTTATTCCTTCCTCGATGGGTAGCAGGTGCTGTCCCTCACATCATGCCCCTCATATGTAATTTTTTCAGCTCTGAAAGAACATTGGTAGGCATGCCAGTGGTCAGATGGCGCAGTTCGGGACGGGCTCAGGCTGACGTATTCTGAATTATATACTCATCTGCTGAGGGGTTTCAATAGTCGATGCGCGTTTAGTGTTGGCTCCAGTCATTATACCTAAATCGCAAATTTCACCAATCAATCTCTGAGCGCGCCAGACGGTGTCCACCAGATGTATACGTCACTAGTGCTTTTGGTTTCGTCGGGTTCAACAGGAATCGAAGAACGTCCATGGCTGTACTGCAGCGCTTTCACTTCGTTCAAATTACCTGTTTGTTTATTTCAGTGTTTCATGTTATAATTGAAATAATTAATTTAATTAAAACGGCACGTCTAAGAATAATTATTCGACACCAGAGTAAAAAATGTAAATTGATTAAAATCAACGTTTTTCTGGACTATCGATGCTTATGAAATATAGCAGCAGAAATCCTCTCCTTCAGGCCCTTATATCCTCCCTCTTCCTCTTTCTCGTCATCCTTCATTCCTTCTTTTTCTTCTGGTCTTCCTCTTTCGCTCCTCGTTGTGCTTTTTAAAAGAACCTTCTTCCAATCTCTTTCGCTTCCTCCAAATTTGTACAGTTGCTCTCGAATCAGATATGCATCAAACACCACCAACGGCCTTCTTACCAGTCAGTCAGTCAGTCAGTCAGGCAGTTGTTTTGTGGAAATAAACGAATATACATAGTCAGTCAGTCAGACAGTCAGGTAATCAGGCAGTCATTCATTCATTCAGTACGTCAGTCTGCAAGTCAGTCATTCATTCAGCAGTCAGTCAGTCAGTCAGGCAGGCAGTTAATCAATCAGTTAGCAAGCAGACTACTGAGACTAGTCATTCAATCAATCAATCAGTTCGTCAGTCAATGACATATAGTCAATCAATCAGTCATCCAGTCATTTATTCAGCCCACCAATCAGTCAACAAGTCAGCCAATCAATCGTTGTGTCTCGATGTCCGTAGCTACGTTTTATGTCCAAGGATTTCGATTTCGTCATAATATATTTCTCTTCAACCAGAGGCTGGAGTCCATCGATTCATGCACTCAAACGTAATTGGCATTTCGTGTTCAAGTGTATATTCATATGCATAGAAAACACGTCCATCCATATCTATATATTGTATCTCTGGGCACTTAAGAATGCCCACAGGCATTGACGTATATGTATGTATCTTAGGTATGTATGTATATGTATGTATGTATCGTAGGTATGTATGTTATTGCATACGGCGTATACAGGGAGAGGACTGAGTGTGCCGAGTTGTAGGAAGTTGGATTTTGGCTGTTTATCTTGCAACGACGGTTTTTTTTACCAGTCTCTATCGACTGCTCGCTTTTGCATATCCTGTGTGGATGACGTGTTAATGGTACTTTTTTAAATCGTTTTTATCACCGGTTGTTGGACTACGTTTTGTTTCTATTCGTGAGTTTTTCGTTGGTATTTGTCGCCGCTTGAGGCAGACATCTTTTTGTTCGCCTAATTATGCGAGTCGTGGTGTTACCTTGCAAATAGCTTTAGAAATAAAATGATAACCTATAGCTATATACTTCGTATACCCTAGACAACCAGTGTATGTTATATTCATGCATGCGTGTGCGTATGATGTTCGTACAGGTATGAGAAAGCTGTGGCGTGCCTGGCATCCAGGAGACTTTAAGAAGACGGCGCCTCCTTCGTTTTAATAAGCAACGAATCGCATGCGGTGCCTAGCGACGCTCTATGGCAGGTGCGACGATTCCCCTGCCCCAGGCAATCTTTATGTCCTTCTGGTCCCTTTAGACCAGCACTGCCTAACCACAGTCTATAGAAGACCGGAAAC